>JACXSJ010000833.1:0-27641 GCA_014851325.1 Pentalonia nigronervosa | reverse complement strand
ATTGGAAATCGAAAGGGCGAGGGGTTTATATTTTTATATTATCGTTATTATTATTATTATTGTATATAATTTTTTTTTTCCGGTCGACCGATCCACAGGGACAGTTTCAGTACCTAAATAATATACACCGGCGAACCCACGCGGTGTGTGCGTATATCTATATATTATTTTATACCTGCCCGTGTACATATATATATATATAATGTGTATAATATATATTTAGGCGTACACGTACGTCGTGTTATTTTATTGTTGTCCGCGGTGTAACGAATGTCAAAAATTAAAAACGTTTTACGAGCCGGAGAAAAGGAATTTTACGTACGAAATCTTTTCTGAAAATATGGGGGTCACCGAGGACGAGGGCCTGCGGTTTTATCCGCACCGACCGTGTCACATGTGGCGGCGGCGGCTATCTGGTCCGAAATCTTTACAATCGTTTAAAAACCTCGTCTTACACGTGTGTGTGTGTACCCAGAGGTTGTCGCCGTGTGTCGGTCGATGGCGGGTGGGCGGGGATGGAGGGAAGAGAAAGAATTCTTGAGAAGAGGGGGAACGAGTTTTCGTGGCCGCCGGCTAATGAAGTCTATAAAGACGAGCGCGCGCGCGCACGGAGATGGACACGCGGAGAGAGTTTTGGGCTGCTCGTGCGTCTCTTGTTCCGCCGCCGCCGCCGCCGCCACAGCCGCGCGATGGAATTACAAGGCAACTGTGTGTAATAATATAATGTGTGTTACTATATCCTATACATATATTATAGGTACCTACCCAGTAGGTACGTGGGAGGAGGCCAAAGTGCCGGTGGTAGTGTATAAAATGTATATAGATATTATACATTTATACTATATACCTGGTAGTATATGGTAGTATTGTGATGACCATGCGGGACAGGGGGAAGAGTTTAAGAGGAAGAGAGGGAGAGAGAGCAGCATCTATGTGTGTGTGTGTGTGTGTGGACCCCTTTTGAACCCGCGACCGATAAATCTGAAGATGTGATCCTGTCGAACCTTTGCCCATAAATCATAGTACATACCTGTCTATACATATATGTGTATACGCATATTATTTAGTGTATGAACGTCCTGTCAAGATCGGCGTGCGCCGGCCAACTTCTATACAGTAATGATAATAACAATAATAATAGTAATAAAATATATTTAAGTGTAGAACACTCCCGCTCGCACGCTATCGGTGATTTTTTACTTGCCATTTTTTTTTTTTATACGATATGACAACGACAATATAATATTATTATATTGTGGACCGCGATTTGCGAAGCACGCGCGCGCGGTCCCCCGTATGACCCCACCTGTGGACGTGTGCTATTTACAATATGATATTATGCGGGCGAATCGAAACGATCGCGGGAAAAAAATAATTTCGTAATATTATAATATAATATACTCTTTTTAGATTAATTTTGTGCAACTAAAGTGTAGATAGAGGTACTTTCCGTGCGGCTGTTGCGTACGACGTAAACACTGCATTTATTTCGTTATAATATTGTGTACGTAGGTATATAGAATATTATAATACGTCTAATATATAATATAATACGCACTCGTCTGCCGCCGACCTGCAGCTTAATCAACCGTCGCCGCTGTTCGGGAGTTCCATCCGCCCGCCTCGAGGAATGATGGGCGTTTTTCTCAAAACGTGAATATCAAAAAAACAAAAATAGAAAAAAATCTTTTGTCGAAGCAACAGCGGCTTATATTATATATGTATAGGTTAGGTACCTACTGCAGGTTTACTGCTGCAGCTAATATATAATAATAATACGAATGGGACGCAACAACAACGCATCGTAATACGCATTTCGGTTTCGCGTCGTCCGGACGTATCCAAACGTCCTATATATTCAAGTTCAGAGAGAAAAAAAATATTATTATAACGCGTACCATAATCGTCTAGTGTGGATAAGTATACCATGCAACTATATATATACATATAGATAATATTATACCGGCCGCATATTATATATTATATACTTGTTCACCTGCACGAACGCTGCACGTCTTGGCACGCGAGCGACGACTGTTGTAGTTAGGCAAGCACCTCATCATCATCGTCTCTTCTCTATATATTATTATACGCGGGTTTGCATAAACAATTGAAACAGTGTTTGACGTGGAAATTTCGACGACGACGGGTATACGCGTGTATAATATAATACCTAGCGAGACAAACAAAAAAGACAACGACTATATACGATCCGTTCGTTAATGTTTGGAATGTTAAATTATCACTCGACGTATCCACCGGGCGTACACATATGTGTACTCAAACCGTATTCTAGTTAACACCCTTTGTCTTGTAAATACTTAGCACACAATTCTTTACCATATTTTAGACGAAGATTGTGCATAATAATTATACTATGTAATACCCGACTATGCGTCTATTCTAATATAATATTCTATTTGTTCAAATGTACCTTTATACGTCCAAGGAAATTCAATATTCGTTCTGAGCTCCTCGGCGAGTCACTGAAATATTTATATTCTACTACAATATTATATTATGTAGGTTTATATATATATTTACATGGCTTGTTTATAGAACATTCCAAAATGATAAACGATAAAATGTCTATATGTTTGGCCAGTAGGTACCTATAGGGTACTCAATATATATATATATAATAGAAATTATAGCGTTTATGTAAATCTATAATAGAACAATAGAGACGTTTCTAAAAAAATATATTCATGTCAAATACGCGCGCGACGACGCGTTTGAAACTGGCGAGACCACATCACGTTTTTAATTGAATCCCGACTATATATAATATTGTATAATATGCGTACATTTTTATATTATATTGTACCTTTGCGGGATCCCATAATATAGTACAATCATGTTTTATAATATTCTTAAACTAAAAATAATAATAATATCATGACTGTAGAGCCGATTGTTCTGTTGATACGATACGCTGCCGTAAATTAGAGAAACAGCAATTATTTTAATTATCATGTTACCGGAGCGGCCCGTCATTATAATAATATCGATGCGTACGTTATGGTCGTATTATACATAGTGTAAATGTATAATAATAATGCACAAAAGTGGTGTATACCCGCGTGATCGTGGTCAGTAGCGCGCCTCAAAGTGTTGCAGCAATGGTACGTATAATTAATTATGTTCCAACGTATCAAGTGCTGCAGAAGCGCATAGTTAAATAAGAACGAAACAATATGTGACTAAGTCCTAATTGATTCGAAGAGATGGTAATAATATTGTTCTTAATAACCGCGGTCCTGTACGTGTATACCTATACTGCACGGATGAGATTTGTCTTACGGTCATCGCGATCGTCGTCCGTCGTAGGGCACGATGGTCGGCGCGGCGTTTATAACATTAATACTGCCGACCGAGAACTTCCATAACGTTATATACATTATTATTATTATTATTAATATTAATATTTAGTTATCTGTGACTGCAGAGCGACGTGTACCGCAGCCAGGATCTGCGCGGGATCGCCTCGAGCCGATATTATTACCCGGTTATCGGGCGGCTATACGCACTGTGCGCAGACAGAGACGGACAGCGATAGCCGAGAGACGGAGAGTGAGTGAGAAGAAACGACGACCATAATATATAATATACGCGCGGCGGCGGCATACATATAAAGTCTTGTGTCTGCGGGGTGGCGGTGGTGGTATGGATGGGTGCTGATGATGAAAAATTACTACTCTTTCTAATGGTCCCACTTGTTACGGTCGGTGTGTGTGTGTGTGTGTGTGTGTGTGTGTGTACCATGGTCACGGTCAAAAAACGTGTGTTCGAGAACGTGTTCCGCGCAGCCGAGTGTAGTTTTCGTATATTATTATTATTATTATTATTATTATTATTACTTATATATATATAAGTATACACAGTGTATATAATAATATGATATACGAATGGCCGATCGTCACCAACATCGCGTGGCAGCACACACGTTCGAACGGGACACAACTGCAGTTGTAGTAATAGGTACATTGAAATATAATAATAAAAATAATACGCGACGACAACCGTTCGCGATACGCGTGTATAATATTATTATTATTATTATTATTATACATTTATACTATATGGTCGGGCGCCACCTTATAATATACGTATATTATTACATTGCGCCTTTCATACAACACTCGCGTACAATCCGAGCCTCTAACATAGTATCGGTTCGATTTCGGTTCTTCGCGGGGAGGGGAAGCGAAGAGAAGGTTTTTTTGAAAATTGTATATAAAATATATTGTGCGCGGCGGTGACTTCGGGTTAGGTATATATGAAGACGTCGCGGTCGCGGAGAATCGCGTACACCCGGCGGGATAAAATAATAGTATAATAATATGAATATATATATATATATATATATATATTATGATGCCTGTCGTATATTATAATAATATAGGCACCAGACAATAATAATCATAATAATATGGGCACGAGTCAACGAAACCGCGGGGATTCCGTCTCTCGCTGCCGCCGCCACAGCCCCCGCACTCCTCCGGCCCGGGAAATGACTCACCACCACTAATATTTATGGGAATCGAACACCCCATATATATTCATTATTATTATTATTATTATTCTCTTCTTCAATAATTCGGCGGCGGCCATTAACGTCGGCCTCCTCGTCGAAACTCATTTCACTCCGTCAAACACACGCTGCAGACACCACTCGGTTGCGACTCGGATGATATTTATACGAGCGTCGATGGTATTTAGCGCGGTCGGTTTTTCAATAACGTGCGATTCGAAAACCCGCGGAGAGTTAAACGGTGTACATTAATATTATATTATTATTATAATATTTCATGTGTATATTATACGATTCCCGCGAATCCCGTCATATCGGAATTCGAAATCCGGCCGTCAAAATATTATAATAAATAACAACGAAATATATTTGATAAACGCATTCTTCGAGCTCGGCGTCGTAAGACAACAGTAGTAAGTGATCCTTTGAGTTGACTCCTAGTGTTTGGTCGATTTTTGGTCAAAATAATATTATGTACTTACGTTTAATGTCTAACTCGAAAATGATTTTAATTAAGAACGTTTATCACCCGAATTTTGTGGAATTGTATAATTTTATTTTCAAGTAGTATTAATAATGGTTTACTACTATGTACTTACTAGCATATTGTCTTTAATAGATCCAATAAATCTACTATAATATAGCGTTTATGTGCTTGCATGCGTAGTATTATAATAATATATCAATAATCTGACTTAAGTCTTTTCAGAGTATAAAAAAAATATTGACTTCTTATTACAAGTTAGTGCAACAGTAAAATAAACGACAGTTGGTAATAAACATTTTAAAAGTTAATTTAGTTTTAATTTATTTATTTTATCACTTAAAAAATAAGTTTCAGTATTTTATAAGGTGGTATAACATTACAAGTTTATTAAGTCCTTTTAATTTTTAAAAACCTTTTGTATTTTGACCATGTCATTGGTCAAACACATAAGTAATAATTTATTTTAATAAACAATTTATATTAAAATATTATTGGCGGGGATATCTTGTAGGCTGAAAATAGTATTATATGAACTTTTTGTTCAACTCTTTAGAACAAATTAAAACGACGTTTAGTGTGTTTGATTAGATTGTTTTAATATGATGTCAACAAAAATGTTAAGGTATTAAATTGAAAATTTCCTACTTTGTAAAATATACTTGTAAAAGATCAATATAATATTTTAAAATTATAATACTATAGTAATAAATTAGTTAAAATCTTTTGGAAACTGTTTTACTTCTGAGAAATATCAAAATTTAAAATTGATGAATATTTTAAATCTTTGTGATTATTATCAGCAATATTATAGCAATATAACATGTTTTTATTTTCAAAACGTGACGTTTACCTACGATAATTTGTTCCCAATTTCCTAAAAAGCTTCTGGAGAATTCCAAAAACGACCTTTTTAAAGTACGATCAGTGGTAAATTTCCAATCAGTTGATAGGTCTGTATGAACGTTTTAGAGCAATCCCGAAATAGTGGTTTAAAATAATAATAATAAAACCCATAATATTTTAAAACCAATACATTTCTCTTTCCACCCTGAATTGAAAAATAAAGTCACCGACTTCTAAGACATTGGTTGTCATGTTTTCTGATGGGTCGACATAGAGGATCGATAATATTATGATGTTCAGTACGGTATAAAACATAATCGTAATTCGAAAAGACTATGGGACGGTAAAAAAATATGTTGAAAAACACGACGACGACGTTTGGAAATGCGTTGAAAGAAACTGTCAGATACTGAAAAATAAATGGTCAGAGTATTTTTTCCAGTGTGTGTGTTTCTCATTTCCTTGGATTTCTGTTTCGACTTTTGACAGATCGTAATATTGCTCCTCGTCGATCGCAAGTCAACCGAAACGCAACGTTCGAACGCCACATTTGTGTACCTACCTATTTTATATTTTTATGCATTTATTTTTCACACAAATATAATATGCCTTTGTCTACGGTTTGTTGTTGATATTTTGTATTTCGGATAATAATATTCACGTGCAATTCTACGTATACGATACGTATTTCTACTGTTTTAAGTGACGTCGGCGAGCGAACGATTTTCTTCGATGCGCATTCCATGTGGCGCGCGCGTACGTATAATTGCATATGCGATCCCGCGTCAAGGAGACACGACCAGCTGACGATCGTTCCACGCCGTTATAATATCGTGCCAAATAAACAGAAATAAATATTAAACTTTTGTAATCGCGATCGTTTTACACGTAATATTCAATTACGTATGTCTTCCGGCACGTATAGAATGTATTATGCACAGATACCGTCTCCTGCAATCGTCCGTTAAAAACATGGAAAACTCCGGTTTTCTACGTCTTTTCTCGAACCTCGAGACCAGCAGACGCGATTATTGCATACTATGAGCGAACACTTGAAACACGGGTGAAAATAATTTAAAAACTGACTAGTGACAACTGATAGCTCAAAAATAGTGAAGTAAATGGGAAATTTTCTGAAATTTTTTAATTTAAATTTTAATTATTAATTAATTTTTTTACATTTTTTTCTATACCATATTGGCAATATCCAATAACCAATACCTATAAATAAATTCAAGTTGTATTATTTAATTTTTATGTTATACACATTTCAGGGAAATTTCCTCGGAGATATTTTTTAAAAATTAAATGTATGAAATTTTACATCACTACTTTAAAACGACAATTTATCTTATACATTGTTAGTTTTTGTAAAATTCATTGTAGACAAGTTTCAAATCGATACTATAAAATTATTGTCTTGTCAATCAATTTTGAACACTAATACCATCTATGTTGGAGTCAAAAAAGTTCTCTAGTTTAAGTTTTTATACATAGACTATATTATCTAAAATTTGATATTTATGAATTTCAATAACTATACATATTTTGTTGAATTTGTCCAAGGATTAAGATATAGTATTATTCTTTTTTGATGTAAAAAAAAAAATTGATTATGAAAAAAACAAATAAATAAAATTAATTATGATCTATGATTGAAAATTGAGTCATTGGCTGTAATTCAATTTGTTTAACTTTATTTTTATAATTATAAATTATTTTTACATTATATTGAGTTCTATTAAATATTAAAAAATAACGTTTATAAAACATATAAATTGAATATTTACTGTATATTTTTTGCAATTTATAAATTCTAAATCATTATTGGTGTAATTCTTATATGAATTTTAATCATCGGTTAATCATATACAGTTTTTTATGCCCAACACTGAATAGTATACAAAGAAAAATACAATTTACAACGTATTATAAACATTTCAATCGTCTTCTCGGTCTGAAATAAACATAATAATTTATAAACATAATTTATCATTGCGTTAATTTACTGTATGGTTTTTCGTATATTTGTATTTCGTACGTTTTTTCCACCGCGTCTGGAATTCAATTGTCTCGTCTATATTTTTGTGCGGCATTGTTTTACGTTTTACATATCAATTTAAACGATTCTCCTGAAACGGCTTTGCTGAATATAATATAATATAATATTCAGGAGTGGCATTGTTAAAGAAAGCCCATAATGATATCAACATTATTAATAATATTTTCTCGTAGTAAATGCACATAATATACATATACTGTACCAGACGCGCGCACATTCGTTCGCTGCTCTGATGTCAGTTGATTTTAGAATATTCTTTTTTTCTCCGTTGGAATCGTCATGTTTTCTAGTTTTTTCTCGTGCATGTGTGTATATTTTTTTATTTCTTTATTTTTTTTTTTTTTTTACTGCATGCTACGACTACGACCATAGTAGTTGAATAAAAAATAAATATATATACGATGACATCACAATTTATGTCGTTTTTGTGTTCCACAATGAAACACTCTAAACGACAACACTATTCAACAAACCTATTTCACACGTGCTTTTAGATAATTTTTTTTCACATTACTTTTCTTCGCGTATATTATACTATTCACATTTCCACTTCGTGTTGTCCGATTTTATACTGCTTCGGCACGTCGTACGTATTATGCCGTATTATTGTTACCCGTATTTTGATTACACCCGTGTCCGCAGTTTAGAGGTATACACATTTATAGTATATTATTATAAACCTATACCTATAAGTATTATAGGTGAGTACTTTGAAATAAAAATTTCTATGGTAAATCCAAAGTATTTTCGTCCAATATACACATTGTTGCATAATATTATGAAGATACCACATATATAATATACGCACAAAATAATATAACATAATATTGAATAATATATTTTTGTATGACTCGTATTGCAGCGTATATTAAACTTATATACCTAGATCGTTATTTTCCATGGCGTCTGTAAAAATAAATCTTATGAAATATGTATTATTTATTTATATACTTATGTATTTATGCATATAGTTCAAAGACAATAATTATTGACGATAAGTCTACTAACACATCAGTTGCAAGTGCATGCGTCTGCTGTTTATAAATAACTATATCAAACTGTTTTGAATCGTCAATCTGTACAATCACAACATAATACTTGTGTTTATGATAGATTTTTAATAATTTTCAAAAATCTATTTATAAAAATATGTAGTTATATCTTATAAACATTAAATGAAGCATTTATTATTTATTTAAGTTTGTTGCGATTCAAGTCAACAAATATTTATTACTGAAAATCAAAAATGTACCCTTCGATTTTTGGTGTGGTTTAGGTATTATATATACCTAGCTAATAATAATTGTGTAATTTTTCACAAATTGTTTTTATACAACCACATTAAATGATAGGTGATGTATTGTTTATAATGAATAACTCAATATAATAGCTTGAAAATGACAATTAATCAAATAAATAAAATAAAACAGAATATCACAAGAGATAGCAGGTAACTGCGAGTGTTAAAACAAAATTGTGTAAACGAAAATGAAAAAAGAAGTATTTATACGTAACGCGTACAGAATATTGTTTTTCCCATGTCATGTATCTTGACTTTGTGTCTGACTATGAATATTGGGTTATACAAAAATGAAAAATAACTTATTTATCTACTATAGAGTGGGATAGATGGTTATAAACTGACATATGATACGTAAGTTGTGTACACATATATAAATAAAAATAAACACTATCGACCTACGCGTAGAGATTTTCCCATAACAATGCTAAAACAAAACCTATTAAAACCTATTTATTAAAGAAAAATCCATCGAACCATTTTCTTACGTTACAAAGTAAACATGATAATATTATTGTCATTTTATGTTTTGCGTTACCTTGCCTACAGGATAAACAGATACGTTTTTTTAATCTTCGTAGTTTTATACATATTTTTACTGACTTGTCGATCGATTATAAGCTTAACACTATGTTACACCACTATAGATACTTTTAAATATCAACCATCGTTGTAATGAACGTTAAATGCTAAGTGATTTCAAAACCAAAAACAGATTATTTACAGAATTAATAAAATACATAGTTTAACGCGATAAATATTGTAAATTTAACTACGAATGAAATTTTCATACATTGTATACACTTTTGAGAGTCTATTATAGCTTTTTAACATTTTATTACAATTAAAAATAAATATTATGCTTAGCAATAATCTTGCTACAATAATGTTTTACTGTAATTTTTTTATCGTACAGCAAGTGCAGGTTTATAAACTCAAATCATTATTTTCTGCGTGTTTTAAAAATTAAACTTACAGATCAACTATATAGTTTGATTTAATTATAAATAAAATGGATATTCATACGACATTTAAATTGTTTGAAAAAATGCATACATTTTAACATAAAGAATATCAATTTAAATGTAAATCGTTTTATTAAATCTCTTTATGTAGCAATAATTTACTTGTTTAATTAAATATTAATTTAACCCTACTTATTGCTAGACTCCAACTGGAAACCATCGTGTACCATGTATAATATATTGCGTTGAGTTCATCTATAATGGTTAACTGTATTCAATTGGATTTGTATTACAGTTGAAGTACGTGGAATGATAAAGGTTCGCATTTCAGCATCTCTATATAATACCAATCTCATTAAATATCTCAAGTGGATTTCATACTTCAGTTGACTTAATTAAGATGTTTAAGCAATCTTTCGAGAGATTTCAATTAATATATAATATTCACCTGTAATGGCTTATATCGTTTAATATTATATGTTCATCTCTCAACAAACATGAAATGAATACCTGAATAATTGTAATGTGCATAAGTAAATTATGTACATTTTTTTAACGTGTAGGTTTGTATGGCTATAGAAAATACGGTGTACTTATATTATAATATACAACATGTCATATACGTCTTGTAAATAAAAGTCATTAATTTGTTAAACGCGTAGCAGTATATAGAGTCAAATAATTTATACTCCTATTAACATAAAATATGATGGTCGACAGCGAGAACCAGCGGTAGTAGTGAAAATCATTTAATTACACGGTTTTCTAAATTTAAATTTTGAGTAGGTTGATAATGTACATTTATGCATACGTATTTTGACCTAATTGATGATCGAATGACATAATCGTGTGTATATTATAATGTATATAGTGCACGGGCACGGCTGGCAACAACGACAAAACCGCTTGCGGCGCCGCTCGTGGATAGATGATAATATAATATTTCAAGATACTGAACTTATAATATATTATAGTAAACACCATTGACGGTGTTACACTGCATGCCTTGCTTATAGAGGGGGAGGGGTCCTATTCGTTCCGTGTTTACGAGACTGTCCTGCAATTGAATGAATAGCGTCCCGGTGTCTTGAAAGATATTACCTTTGTCCTGTATTTTGGATGGACAACATTTAATTGAGTCCATGCTACTTTTATGTGTTTGAATATTCAGTCCAGTTTATTATCTTAATATCTTTGATTTGAGTCCGTATAGATAAAATGGGAGTTTACCAATTGCGCTTAAAATGACCTTTTCATATGCCAATTAAGCTCGGTTATTTAAATTTTTACCAGTAGCAATTTAAATGTTTATATTGTTATACTGCGCATAATTATTATTTCTAAGTGTTAATATTGTTATATTACACCTAATGATTATTTCTATTATTATTTTTAATATTTTTTTAATTAACTAACTTTTTTATTCTTATTATTATTACTATTTAAAACTTAAAAAAAAACAACGTAAACAAGTACACACACATATTTTGGGAAACTACTCAGCCAACCTCCTTCTGGATTATAGGACTCAATAGTCAACTCGAACAATCTAATAAATATTGGTCGGACTCAACTACGATAATCCAAAAGTATTGGTGGGACTCAATTCAATATCGCCGTTTTGAATAACCTGCGCATGTACCTTGTTTTAAATATTGTTTCAAAGCATTTAATTTTTTCTCATAATTTATAGCATTTCAAAATAAAATTATGATTTATAAATAATATCTAAATCACATATCCTTATTATTTGTTTTAATTATATAATATATTTTTTAAGTATTAAATAATTTATTTTATTTTATAGTGAAAAATAACAAACGTTACTTTGAGGCCGAGTGTAATTTTAGTTACCAAACAATAAATGTACAACTGTATAAAAAAATATCACATAATATTAAACATTTTTGTTATATGTTAATATTGTTAATAATTTCAATATTTTTCTAGATATAAAAAAAAACGGATACTTTTTAAAAAGTAAAAATATACTTTTATACGGTCGGATTATAACTTGTATTTTGATGAACTATACGCCCTCACCCGTCCCCTTAATTGAAATCTAAGTAAATTACTAGTATAGGTATATATGGCATGACCTATGATTTAAAATGTCCCTTTTTTAAAAAAATAAATCTGGAATCACCAGGACCTTCGGTGCCTCTGGTGTCTCAGGATCTACATTTGTAATCGGCATGTCACGGTGTACTTCTGCACGGATGTTGATATGGAAATTATTGTGTTAAGTGCAAAATCCAAAGGACGATTTTGTATTATTGATGCTGTAGCGACATTCAAGATATTATGATAAACAAAAATGCGAAAAATGGAAAAAAGGGACCGAGATAAAAACAACAACAACAACAACGCTAAACCACAACCGAGGTCTTTTTTTATGCATATATATGCATATATATCTTCTCGTTTACGAGCGACGAACTGACGTCGGGGTTGTAACGGGTTGCAGTGAATATTATACGTCTGCCGTACTGCAACCGCCTATACCTATATACATATGTATACAGAATGTATCAGGGAAACCTGACAAATGAAATAACTGTTGTTCTAATCAATTATGTTTTATTTTTTAATACTGAAAATAAAATTTTTTTTAATTTAATAAAAATATTTTTGGCAAAATTCAAAATAGCCAATTTGTAAATTTGATTTTTAGAACAATTTCGAGATGACAAAAACATTAATTTTTGAAGTCATCAAGTTTATTTTTTACAATTATTTTTAAATCTTAATATTTTTATTTAGTAAATGTTGATCTAGTTAACGTAAGAAACATTTGAAATTCATAAAGTATTAACTTGTTTTTAATATTTTATATGAGAATTTTTAAATAGGTAATTGTTAAAATTTAAATATTTGAAATTAAAACAATTTTTAAATTTATTTTAAACATTAACAAATGTTTAAAAATTGTAAAAAAAACACTTGACTATTAGATTAATGTTTTTAAGGTCGAACATCATTTTACAACTAGATTTGCAAATTGGCTATTTTGAATTTTTCAAGAAAAAATTTTAAACACATTTTAATTTCAGTATTAAAAAATAAAAATTCTAATATTATACGTGTAACGCGAGAGTCCATAAACTATGTTTAAAAAACATTAATTAGAACAAATGTTATTTCATTCGTCGGGTATTTCTATTACACACCCTGTATAATATACCATCTACAGTATAATAATATTACATTATTGTGTCGGTTTGTGAAAACTCGTTTCGCTAACGGCTCGTATACATCTGCGATTAAATGGCTACTTGAAACGAATAGTGCCCGAGATCGCGGCCCAAGATAGCGAGCACGCGTGTGTGTGTGTATTATACTTTCTTTGCAAAGAAAAACAGAAACGGCGTCGTGATCGCGAGGTCTCTCGCGCCCGCGCACTTATCAGCTGGGATCGCGATTTTTTTTAATATATTTTTTTTCGTCGGCCCCGTTTCAACTTAATCATTAAGCACACTAAACAACACACATATTGTTATATTATATTACGCACATGCACACGCACGCACACATTTCTTGTCACCGACGCGCGGCGGTCAGAAAAATAAAATATAAATACCTATGCGTAATAATAGTGAAACGAAGAAAATATTATGTGGAGAAGCGAGTTTGTGTCAAACACGTATACGACGTCTTTCTCGGACAAAAAAATTATTATTATCTATAGGCCGGGCGCTTGTATTTATCGTCGTCGTCGTCGTATAATACGTATTATAACGGGCAAATCCGAGTAATATATATCCACACACACACACGCACGCACGCACGAACGTTAATAATAATATTATATCCATAATAGCCTTACAGCTACTTGATCCAAGGTTGGAATTTTCAGATTACAGTCATTGTTGCAGGGGACAGCCACTCGCCGCCACTGCCACCGCCCTCGCCGTACTGCCGCTGTGTATAATGTTTTATATATTAACATATTATTACAAGAAGGCAACCATATTAGACCGTGGCCTGTAGGGCTAATTATTAATCCGGATCCCGTGTGAACGAAAATACAAGACTAAGAGGGGGAGGACACGTTAAGTTATTATCCAGTTTCATGTTATGCGTTATGTATTATAATATTATTATTTTTTCACCTTTAAAACCCGGCGTTTATTTACGGCCGCGCGAGGAATACCATATTTTTATTAAGTATTATAATAATATCGTATATCTGCGCGGAGTTTGCGGTTTTTGTTACGATTATGATTTAAAGAAAAAAAAATAGTAAATGGCGATGGCTGCAGGTCGGACATAGCACAGAGATACGACTACGTCGCCGTCCCTAATACGTACAAACGGCTTAATCGCGTTTTGAATACTCGTATCAAAATTATTATAGTCGTATGCTATGCGTCTTGATGCTTGAAAGTTGGAGCATATTATTTATTCCGTATGATTCCGAATGCTTCCGGTGCAGTAGTGCACTCATACGTTGGAATT
This sequence comes from Pentalonia nigronervosa, assembly GCA_014851325.1. NCBI lineage: Eukaryota > Metazoa > Arthropoda > Insecta > Hemiptera > Aphididae > Pentalonia > Pentalonia nigronervosa. The sequence goes on along the minus strand of JACXSJ010000833.1, from coordinate 12,992 downwards.
AGAAAAGCTTAAAAAAAGGATTTATGACAGGAACACACACATTTCAAGACACGAGGGCACTACGTACACTGCAGGCTGCACATGCATTTATGATGATAATCATTTAATTGGTACATCGTAATTTATTGAGACAATAAAAATAATGTCTTTATTGAATACTTCAACTGTATTTGTTTTATATAATATTATGTACAACCATTTATTTATTCTGTAAACTGTGATATATTATAGTGATTTTAAGAGACAATTCAAAGTGTAGAAATAAATATTATATGCGAGCATTTGTTTAAAATGTAATGTGCTTAAATTTTTTATACTATAATATATCAATAATTCTATTATTTTATAATAGGTAGTATGATGACTATATTTAATGCTGCAGAAGATAAATATATTAAAATATATTTATATCCGCAAAATATAACTTTACAACACGAAATACTATTGATTATTGAGTAGTAACAATAAAGTTTAGTTAATAGAATATAAAGTACTTTATAGAAAAATGGCAATGTTTTAAATTTATTTCAACTAATTTTAACTATAGGTACGTCTATATTTATTATTTAAATAACACCAATGTTAAACATTATTTCTTTTAGGCTTATAACTATTTATTATTATCATTGTATACGTTGCTGTCTTTTATTTCTAATGTTAAGAAATGTAAATCTATACTATATATTGTAAATTGTCGCCAAGTTTAAATGACTAAGTCAGGAAAAGTTAAAAAAAATAGTTTGTGCCCTATATTTATAGCTTAGATAATAATAATAATAATAATAAAAAACATTAGGTACTGTTGTGAGATCGTATTTTCAAACACGTTTCAGAGCACATTTCTAAGTCAGTGTTTTATTAAAATTTGATTGAACATTATTATATCAAACAAAAATGAAAACAATATAAATAAATTAGTTAGTGACTACTCAAAGTTTTCTTTGTTGAATTGTACGTACGGTTTTGAAAACTTATTTTTGGTATAAATCCAAATTATTATTTACCACCACCTAATCTGTTCTCAGAACAAAACTTACTTTGCAATTTAATTAAAATATTGTTACAAAAACAATTACTCGAATTACTGTTAATTTTGTTATTTATAAAAATAAAGTATAAAACAACTAGATGGTAATTTTATTAAGTTTTAACACAAAGCCATCCATAATAAGTATATAGTATATCTACTGGCTACTACACTAGGTTTAAATAATATAATATATGTTCAAGCGTATCGTTCAAAGTTGATATTATTATATAAACATTTTTAAATTTAAAGATGGTTTTAACATACAATATTACTCTTTTGTATTTTGTATTTTGAAGCATAAACTGAAATATTGTGCACGTGTACCTATTATATCGGTATTACAAATATTTTCAGTATGCTACTAAGCTGTTGAGTTTCTTTTCCTTAAATAAGAGATTAAGATTACATACGTATCAATGACATATGCTAGAATTTTGTTTTTTACATTGTACCTACATAAACTAATATAACTTTATTGTATTAGTGTATACGCTTATTGTTTAGATACATACAAATCGTTTTGCTGTTAATGAAAATATTAAATACGTTCGTAAAAGTCAACTCTGTGGATAAATTATTGTTGTTTAATTGATTTTGTATACCTAGCTATTTTGAAAAACTTTACACTGTAAATTGATCAACAGTTTTTGAATAACAGTGTACAACTTTTAAAGCTATTAAAACTACTACACCATTTATTATGAATTATGATTCACATAAAAAAGTTAATAACCATATTAATATGTTAGTGTAATAAACGCGTATTGTTAAATTTAAACAAGTAGAAAATAAATAATGTTCCTTTCAATATAGACTATAGACAGTTATATAAACAAAACATTTAACATTTGTTGAAAGAAGAAATATTGCAGAGGAATAATACAATTTCAAATTACAAATTCAAATTAATTTACTCATAATATACTACAAATACAGCGATAACATGACAATTTTCGATATTTTAATCAATATTGCACCGGTTCAGTTTAAGTACTTTAGCGGACAGAAAGCTTAAAGCTAATTTGATTTTTCTCAGGCGTCTTTTTAATAGTATTATATAGACACTCCCAAACTACTAACACAGATTAACTTTAATATCCCGTCCTTCCATGCCCGTCGTGTGCATTTATTTTCCAAGCATATATGCAATATTAATTATGTAACAAATCAGCTATTAAGGATCCGTCGGCTTTATTTATAGAAATATTTTGTGCGTACCTACTTTATCTGTGTATACAATATTATATTGAAATAGGCGCGTCTCTAAATAATATTATACAATTGAAGTATGTCTTTGTAAACAAATATAAATACTAATCTATATTCTTAGTGGTTTGGTTTTGGTTATAGACATATCGTGTAATTATAAGTTATAAATATTGTTCTCACGGTATCGTGCGTTTTACGGTGATATAAAATTTAAAAATATGATTGTAGGTAATGATACATCGGCAGATTCCGCAATCAGAATATTTGACTATTGCAGTTTTTCTGACATGAAATCAAATTACTATTTTCTGCTCTCACAGTAGTATAATATTCACGTATGGTCGAAAATCGTATTCCTTATCGTCGAAAATTAGTTCTATTTCAATTTGAATTAATTTATTCTATTCTATAAATGCCATGCTTCAGACATGGTTGCACCGTAAAATCTGTTATAAGTCCCTTTGACAAAATCGATAGGACATGATATTTAACAGGAAACTCACATATTATACGGAACACTTCCGCATGCCACACCAAACAACTAGTGAGGATTTGGACAAATCGTATGCACTTATAACTTATATAATACAGTTGCAGAGTTTTATTGTATTTTTCACCGCGGGAACACCGAACCCTTCGAACCCTTGATGTCAACAACAACAACACACACACACACATACACACCAATTGAGTAGCCACGCTATATCCTTTACAAATAATATCCTGCGTAGTCTATAACGCTACTATATCAATCGAATTCATAGGAGATAAATCCGTTATTCATACGGCCGACCTCTGGTATGTGCGTCACCTCCCCCAACTACAAAGTATCCTGAATTATTGTACGGTCGAGAAACAGGTTACATACCGATCACATTATAGTATTATATTGTCCCGTGTGTGGTATATAGGGATCGGCCGTGCTCGTGTACACCGTCAAATGACATAATATCTTCGGTTTCGTGATTCAATTCTTAATAATAATTCAATATAATGTATCATTTGTACAGTTATTTATCCGTATAATATAATATAAAATATTATGTCATGTAGGTACACATCAATAACATCGCGCAGTGTTCGTGATCGGTATCTGAATTGCGTGACACTGTGTACCTAAAACTTGCGTTTTACTCCATTATAATAATATATTAATTATATTAAAAAAACAGCTTGGGTGACAAATCTATATTGATTGAACTATATCGATATTAATATAGAAAAAATATATGTTAAGTAGGTAAACGAAGCATGCTATTCGATATTTTTCCTCCATAAGGAAAATCTTTGAATCATAAATATGTTTTTATAATGTTGAATATCAACAATACATCTACTACTTTAATACAAATAATATATAATAATTAATAAAATGTTGATAATTATTTACTAATTACCATAGTCACAAAAATCTTACGGAAATTGGCCTCGAAAAAAGTTGTATTCAGTCCAAAAACATATATGCGTTAAAACAAAGCACGCTACTCGATATTTATTTTTCCTTTACAAGGAAAATTTATGAACCATAAATGTGTTTTAGGGGAATAATAAAGAACTAGAAATCATTTTCTTTGTAGACGAAAAATATCGAGCAGCGTTTGTTATGAAATTACATAATAGGTTAATTTTGTTTATAGGTTATTGTTTTAATACTAATTACAAATAATTTAAAAAATAATGTGAAATAAAAACATAATTTTTATTAAATTAAATTATCATTATAACACTATGTAACCAATGAAAACCATTTATAAACAAAGCAATACTTAAAATCGGTCACGGTTAGAAAAAGAAAAATATATTCATCCCAAAAACATATTTATGTTTATAATATATAATATAGATAAATGAGAAATAATAAAAATAGGCAATAACACATGAAATAAAAATGCTTCTCACTGTAATGATATTATGTTAGCAATAAAAATATTAAATGCAATACGCTGAGTATTAAAAAACTGATCGAATAAATTATTTTGAAAAAAACCTGGTTTACTAAAAATATGATGAAGATTTCATTAAAACCTCGATTGCTATTCATTATTTTTCACTATTTCATAATTTACTCAAAAATTGAATGATAAATTCGAAAAAAAATATTCTATAGTACCATTCGTTTTTAGTTTTCAATCTATTGAAGTGCTACATAAAACTTTTTAAGCTTTCATATTGCTGCAAAAAGCGTTTTAAGAAAAAAACATGAAAAAGTATTCTCATTATTTTTTAAAATGAAATACATTCCTCACTCGGCACAAAACCTAAATTATAAATTAAAACATATCTACTACTTAAATAAATATACAATACGTGTTAAATTAAATTTGAAAAAACTTAAAATTAAAAATATTAACTTACTGCGTTATTTGGATATTCAATCCTTGATTTACTTATTTATATTTGCATACTATAATATGTCTGTTTTGAAACTGCAGTAATCGATAAATTGTTTATCGTACATTTTGAATCAATAATATTAAAAAGTATATTATTATCACACCTTTATCGACAAAACGCCAATACGGCGTGCCTCACGGTATTACTAGCTCCGGTACACCAAAGTGTTTCTAGTTTCGTAGAGTGCACCAGTTGTGGAAGGATAATTATATGTACCTAAATTGCCTATTCATATCGCCGTGTTTCGTTGTTGAAAGGCATTATAAAAATATAACCTAACCTATTATTTTATAGTTATATTCAAATAAATTTTTCAGTTTATGAACTGAACTTTAATAACCATACTTGATGATACAACAAAATTCGATTATTTTTTTTTTTTAGTTTTAATTTTCAAGATTAATATTATTATGTTTTGTGTAATATAAATTAATTTTAAGAAAATGTATATCCTCATAATTAGATAATTAGAGAGCTATAAAATGTATACAAAGAAATGGAAAATTTTTATTTTAATCATGAATTTCGGTTCATTTTGGTTGGTTTGTGGTTCGTATAGTTAAAGTGAATAAAATACTCAAAGACGTACACTTTTCAAGAAATCCGATTGAAACAAAACTTAGGCTTACTCTGATTTATTTATTTTATTTTTCACTGTTTCTTAATAGATTGAACTTGTTTCTTTATTTATTTGACAGCCAAAAGTATTGACATTTTTGACGACAGTTTTATATCTCAGAAACAAAACAAAAAATTCATTGCATTCTGATTTGGACAGTTACGTAGGTCTAAAACGGGGTTATTTTTCTAACATACCCACTCTTTCGTATGTCAGAAAAACTTTTTATATAATAAAATAAACTAAATATTTTCCTGTTGAAGTTTATGAAATTCAAATATGTATAAATGTCAATGAAATAAAAAAAAGAAACATTTTTTATCTGTTCTATAAAACAGTTTAAGAAAGGAACTCAATAAATCGTGTCCTACACGTTTTATGACAAATATTCAATTTTAAAATTCAAAATGTCGATGCCAAAATATAGATAGTAGTCAATAGTTATTATTTTAGCATTCATAAAACTATATATTTACACTAATCATAATAAATTTAAACAACATTTAAATATTCTATTTCTTACATCAAAATTGAACAGTGTAGGCATTTAATTGTTTATCACTTGATTTTAAAATTAGTAGTTTGTAAGTATGTATAATTGTATTATATAAGTATTTTTTTACAATATTATGCACCATTAATAATACAAACTTCAATTTGCATACTCATTATTGTTTGAAGTCATCGGATATTCATGGTTTCAATGCATCCCACAAGATTTTGCATAATATACAATCGCCCACTATGCAATAATGATCCAGATGGCCTGCCCCAATATTCTCATTGTATTTAATGTTACAATAATAATATTGAATAATTTTGAATTATAAATACATAATTTTATGAATATACAATTTAACTTTGTAACTTAGAACAAGATATAGTATTAATTTTTACAAAACACCATATGCATTAATCAAGTTTTAATTTAGTCTCATATATTACACATTATATGCACAGTGTTAATTTATAATAAGTGAGAATAACAGAAACATTGACCAATATCGGCCTTCATGCATTGTGTATTTGTGTGTCATGTTGTCGTTTCTTATGTTAATAATGTTTTATTGTAACTACACGTGTAAAAGTACTATAGTTTTTTTTATTTAAAGTAAGGATTCAACATCGAGGGTTATTTAACCTACAATTAAAACACAGAAAAAACATACTATTGTTTTATATAATACAAATTTAGTAAAGTCGATTTGAACTTAGCATTATAATTTATTATATGTTATTTGTAAGTAAACAAATACGCCACCACGCTGTATTGACACGGTATCATACATTATAAATACAGATATATTGAGATTCTCAAACGATTTAATTATAAAATATTTTTTTTCTTACTGTTAAAATTTCAAAAATACAAATAATTATTTTATATAATTTCAATTAAAGAACGCAAATGGTTTGAAAAAATATTTATGACTTAGTCAATCTACCAAAAAAAAAATCCCAATTTCATTTATTGTTCAAGCGTAGATCCAATACTTTTACGTCTTATAATTCCAAATATGCTATTATATATATTATATATATAATATAATACAACTACCACATTCTCGTCACGTTTTCTTTATACATTTTTTATTATGAGAATGAAAAATATTCGTTTGTATATGAAGTTGAGATGCAATATTTTTTTTAGTGCCATTACTTCTCCAGGTGGTCTAAAAAAACAGTATTTTTAGGGTTTCATAAAATTCAAACTGATATTTAATAATAATAAATACCTAAAGCATTTTTCCGTCTTATCCCGTTCAGTTCATTTGATGAATTATATTTGGTGACATTTTTATCATGGTTTCAATGCTATACCCTTATTATAGTATTATACTACAAGAATATCCAATCAATATAATATTATTATCATTACAGCTATATAATATAATACGATATGCAAAGATAAGCATCTAATCCGTTTTTGTATGCTGACAGAAGTGGGTGAATATATAATAGTATGTGTGTAATAAAATTAATATCCTCCAAGTACGGTACAATACGTATATCTACCCAAAACCCCATTGTTTTTGGTCTTAAAACGAATGTTTAAAATTAAATGGTCCGTTTCCACGGGCAACACTATTATTCTATGTTTGAGTACTAAGCTACTAACTGTGTAAATAAATTATAAGTAGCGACCCAAGTGAATTGTTTCCGTCCCACTGAACAAAACTAAAGATCGTGTTCGGTTCCATTTCACTTTATGCAGTTGGTACTTTGATTATAATTACATTTTTAAATCGATTTAGCTTAATATTAATCACTCTATGGGTTTGTTTACAATTTGTATGAGATTTATTTTATCAAATACTATACGCAAATAACAGATACTTTTCCATTTTAACTAAAAGCCAACGTTATTTTATATATTTCGACCCATTGTTAGGTATGTACAGTGTCGGCCTGGTATATAAAAGGCCTCGGCCGCAATTTTGCTCTAGGGCCTCAATTTTTTTTTTTACATTCTTCATAGGATATTGGATTAATGTATATCCTCCTACCCTCCCCCCCTAGCCAGCCGAAATGTTATATTAAAAAAAAAAAAAACGATTAAATAAAAAACGACTATAATTGTATGATTTGAAGCAGACCGTTAAACACTGACTGTTACTCCAAGCCATGGGACTCTGGCCCCTTCTGTCTCATCTCGCAGGCCCTGACAGTGTCGTGTCAGCATATTTTTAGTTCCATTAATTATAAATTTAAAAAAAAAGCACAGGGCCTCGGCCGCGTTCGCGGCCCCGCGGCCCTGGCCAGGCCGACACTGGGTATGTATTATTGTATTTAGTTTGTAAACCATCAACATATGCATTATCGTATTAATAAATAATTGAATTAAAAATAAATTATAAAGGTACCCATTCCACATATAGTAATTGATCATTGATTAATTTATTTAACATCAAACATTTTATATACATATACAAAACGAGCTTAATATATAATGTTGATTAATTTGTGGAAGTAGGGATTTGTATTCTACTTAAAGAATAAAAATGATACTTTTAATGTAAATAATTTTAAGCAGTAATATAATTTATCTTTTGACATACATAATAGATACAAAACAGAAGTAATCAAAAACGAAAGAAAACAGACAAAGTACTACAACAGTTGACAAAAAATAATATAACAAAAAAAAAAAGAAGAATAGTTATTATTATTATCTAAGGTAATCTAAACAGAGATTCGAAAGAAATATAAGGCATTAGAGAAATAACTTGTTGAACCTTTTCTTTATCTTGTACTTAAATTTTAAATCATTATCAATTGCTTTCATGTAACTAGGTAGTTTATTAAATAATTATATGTTCCTATAAAAAAAAAAACAGTTTTCTTAAAATAGAGTTTGGTTTAATTAAAGCTAAATTCCCAGAATTCGTATTTCTAGTAGTCAATGTATATTCTGGTTTAAATTGATTTGTTTGTTTATTAGTTTTTATTATAGCTAACTTATCGTATAATTGACTAATTTTTAATACTTTAAGAATTTTAAATAAATCATCTGTGTGATTATTTTTATTATAAAGATATTTTGACATTATTCGAACTAATATTTTATGTGCCACATTTAATAGTTCTAACGCACTACTGTATGCAGAATCTTATACTATTATATCATACGTAAGTATTGTTTGTACCATGACGAAGTAAATCATTTTTATATTTTTAATATCGAGGATATTACGCAATTCTTTAAGTATAAAATAACATTTTCTAATACGTGGTATTATAGTTGTAATATGAGGTACCCATTTTAAGTGTTCATCATACATCACACTTAAATATTTGTTAGAACTTACTCTTAATATTTCCCTACAGTTTTCCTGACAGTAATTTAGATCATTAATCGTACTATATGCATCCTATTGAATGTAATTTTAATTGGAAATTGTTTGGTAAATTAGCTTTGGATATGGAAAATGTAATATATACTGATTTACTATAGTTTAATGGTAAACTATTTTTCGAGTATCATTCATTGATCTTAGATAATCAAAAAATACAGCTGTATCGTCAGCATACGTTAATATTTTTCCATTTATATAGAGGTTTATTAGATTATTTACATATATAAAAAATAGTATAGAATCTAGAACAGTTTCTTGAGAAATACCAATTGTAATATTTTTGAATCACTTAATATTTCTTTAATTTGTACAACTTGAGGTCTATTAGAAAAATAGAATTCGAACCAATTTAGAAATATATTTTGTCCTATAATTTTTTTAAGCTTGCATAACAATATTTTATGGGAAGTTGAATCGAATGCCTTAGCAATATCTAAAAAAATGCCTATACATTTTTTTACCAATATCCATTGAGTTATAAATTAAGTTTGCTAAATGCGCAATTGCATCCTCACTACTAGTATGTTTTCGAAATTCAAATTACATATTATTTAAGGAATTTTTACTAATACCTAATAAATTTGTTTAGCTAAATTTTTGCTAGTTTTTCGATTACTTTTAATTTTGCAGAGACCAGATAAATTGGCCTATAGTTTATTAGTTCTCTTAGATCACTTGTTTTATATATTGGGGTGATTATTGTTTTTTTATATATATTTGGGAAAATTCTATTTTTAAAACTTAAATTAGCTAAATAGGTCACTAGTTTCATTATATAATCTGCTATTTGTATTATAATAATAAATTTGATGAAATACCATCAAATCTGAGCAATGCGCCTTTTCAATGTTTTTATTACATTTATTACTTTATATTCAGTAAAATATATGTAATTTAATTTTTTGCTATATGTTAGGATGCATTTCTCAGTGTTATTCTGTAATTTTCCATCAACATATGTTACATTTTTTTTTTAATTGAATCTGCTATTTGTATCCCGACTTTCAGGAAATGATTATTGAATGTATTTGCAAACACTAATGGATCAGAGTTTACTTCAATTATTTCATTATTTATATTAATTTGAGAAGATGTCATTTTTTATTTATGTTTCGTATTAACTATTCCTCCAATTGTTTTCCAAACCTGTTTTATATCATTGTTATAATTTATAATTTTATTTTTAAAATAGTAACTTTTTGCATTTCTTATAATCGAGTATAGTTTATTTTTATATTTTTTATAGTAGTTGAACAATCGAAGATCGTTTCACCTTTTCAGTAATATTTTTTCAAGTCTATCTCTTGTTCTAATTGCATTTAATAAGCCCTCCGTTATCTAAGGTTTAATTCTTCTAATTTTTGATGTATTATTAAAACAGTTATTAACGCTAGAAGATTAAATTATATATTTTTGTTAATAAACTATTTAGATTATCTGCACATGTATTAACATCTAACTCATTCATAACTAGTTCCCAAATTTCTTTTTTCAAAAATGAAATTAACTTTTTAATGTCTAATGACGGTTTATTATTTTTAATTTGTATATTATGAATATATTCAGTATTACTGTGTTTATCAATCAGAAATATACTATAGTGATCCGTAATATGTGATTGGTATATAATAGAAGTTAATTTGTTTAAATGTTTTTATAAATATATGGCCAATAATGGAACTGCAGGTGTTATTTTCTCTAGTAGGTTTATTTATACAATTATAATATCCTAGTTGTGCCATTAAATTAAGATATTCAAGTTTGACGGTATCATTGTTTTTTGTGCAATATTTATGTTAATATCACCAACAATTATTACTTTATTTACCGAGATTTTAAATAGTATTTTAATTAAATTAATTTTAAAATCGAAAAAGTTATTATTATGTCCCCTATAAAGTGCAACTATTTCCCGAGCTCCTTTAGAGTTCAGATTTAATTGTAGACAATTACAATTTTCAATAAACATTTCGTCAATATAATTAATTTGATGTTTAATATTTACAAATATAATTATTCTACTATTTTGATTAAAATTATTACTATATGTTTTATACACATTAAAGCCATCAATATTTAGATTTATTACAAAGCTTCCAAGCCAGCAATCTGTTAGTACAATACAGTTGATAAATTTTATAATATTATCTATCATAATTGATAATTGTTGAATATTTTTATTAATTGATTTAATATTAATATGGAATATAGTAAAGTCATTAATATTAGCTACAAATGAACCTAGACTATTAATGTCTGGAAAGATAACATTTTTTATATTACAAAAATTATCAATTTTTTCGTTAATATTATTATTTGTTATCTTATTCATTATAGTAAGGACGAATACATAAAATTACTAACAATAGAGGAATGAACAGAAACAAATATGGATAAAAAATAATGCTTATTTTAGATTTTCTCAGTCTTTTTCATTTTTGATTTTATATACTTTCGCGTGTTCATTTTTACGTACCAAGATGCCATCATTTGTTTATACAAATTTGAATTCCGTTTCTCTTGCTATTGTCTTAGATTTTTCCAATAATATTCTTCTAAATTTGGTTAGTCATTTACATAGATTCTAATTGACGGCCATATCTCCCGTATTTGTTTTGTAGTACATTTGTTTTTTTTTACTTGCTGATACAAATTCGTTTTTCTCTCTCTTTATTAGACAGTCAAGCTATTATCTTCATATTACCTTTCTGTCGTGTTGATACTCGGTATACGTTTTCCGCATTACATTTGATGTTTAATTTTTGCGATATTTCCTTGACTATGGATTTACAATCTTCATTAGGGCTTGTGAGTATACCAACTATTTCAATAGCGTCATCAAAATATTTTTACTCTAATTCGTCAATTTTCTCGTCAATGAATTCCATTATTTTTAGAATCATTTAGAATATATTATAAAAGTATAAAATTATTTTTAGTGTATTAATTAAACATAAATCATTACATTACGAATCACTACTTATAGGTATGACCATTTATGACATATGTATATATTTATACATTTACCTGAAAACATATTATATTAAATAATTCAATATTTACAGTAAAAATATTACACGTGAGAAAAGTAAAGGTTTTACAATAACGATACATCACGTATGATAAAACTTAAACCTGTATAATATAATATTTAATAAATAATATAACCTGAATTTTGAACATGAAATATTAACTTTTTAATAAACTCGTAAAATATTTAAGAAACAAAATGTAAACATTTATCACAATAACGCTTTTTCGTTGTTTAGTGTCACGTGTATATTATATTATAATAGTTCTGTTGAGTAAAAAAGTTTTAAAATAATAACTTTGCGTTCGTAAAAATAGTATGATAGACGACTTCGTTTTAAAGGTATAACTGCTGCATTATTGAAAATTATTTAAATTGTTTGAAACAAACGAGAGAGAAGGAAAAAAAGGATGATTATGGTAGGTATATATACAACATTTTTAAAGACGGTATTTGAAACATTTTACTCGCTAGGAGAAAATAGGAGTAAATAACATATACGCATACAAAATAATGTATATATATATATATATATTATATCTATATATACATCGTTGTACTGAATATTGATTGGGTTTTTAATATTATACACGCCGTGGCTATCGACTTGTACCCACACCACTATATCGGAGTAAAGGGAAACCGTAAATATACGTCGCGAATATTTGGCGAAGCGTTTTTAAAAAAAAAAATCGTTTTTTTTTTTTTTATATCGACCGTCGTGGTACATATTATTATACGCGACTAACATTGTCCGGCCATACCATTATAACGTACAGTCGGCTTTAATAATTCAGATTCTCGTGTTTCGGACATTCGGACCTCCGCTGCCGTGTGAGGCACCGCCGTGCC
>JACXSJ010000832.1:146234-158947 GCA_014851325.1 Pentalonia nigronervosa | reverse complement strand
CTGAGTGGTTCTTTCTAAAGCCAAACTGAGTGTTGGGAATTGTTTTGTTATCTGTGATGATAGGAAGAATTCTTTTTAGCAAAATTTTTTCGAGAATTTTCGAGAGGGAGGGTAATAAACTGATGGGACGATAAGAGGAAGGTGAGTCAGGTGGCTTACCGGGCTTATGAATTAAGATTATTATAGAATGTTTCCATGTTTGGGGAATGTGGGAAAGACGAAGAATTGAATTAAAAATGTAGGTTAGGAGTAAGAAGGCTTTCTTGGGAAGATGTTTAATAATACTATTAGTGATAAGATCGTGACCCGGTGATTTTTTATTTGGTAAGTGTTTGATAATGAATTGAATTTCTGAGGGGGAGGTGTGTTTTGTAGGTAGAGACATCGGAAGAGTATTGGTTAAAGATTTTTCTATGAAGGATGTGTGATCAATGTCATTTATATCAGGATGAGGCGAAAAGTTATTTTCTAGGTGAGAGGCAAATAAATTTGCTTTTTCAAGGTTTGTGATAGCGAAAGTTCTGTCGTACTTGATGGGAGGAATTGTATTTTTTTGTTTTAAAATTTTTTTTGTGGCTCTCCAAAGCGAGTTTAATTTTGTTAATGAATTAATATAGTGTTGATAACTCTCATTGTTATGTTTACGAATGAGATTTTTTAAAGAACAGGTAATATTGTTGTAGTATATTTTATCACTGGGGAGATGTGTACGTTGCCAACGATTTCTAGCACGACATTTTACAGCTAGTAGTTGGGATAGATATTCGGGGAGACTTTTGTTGTTGAAAGGGGTAATTGAGGGTGGTGATGAGTCGAGTGAGGCATTTTTTATAACGTTAGTGACGGCAGAGTCAATGTCGGAGGGAGATTTTAGAGGAATTTTCAGAGATATATTTTTTTCAACTAAGTGGGAAAATTTATTCTAGTTGGTTTTACCTGGAGTGAGAGTAGGAAATGTTTTTAGAGAGATATGTTGATTGTTTAGTGTTAACAAGAGGGGTGTATGATCCGACGAGAGGTCTGATAAATTGGTTAATTTATAATTGATGTGATTAGGAAGAGTATGAATAAAAAAATCAAGAATATCAGGAACTCTGTTAGAATGCGATGGCCAGTATGTTGGTCCAGGAGGAGAAAAGTGTTTGAGATTAGAGGACAAATCAGGTTTTTAAGTTCTTCGAAAAAAGATGACAGTTTAAGAGATATGTCTGGATCGGTGGATGAGGTAAATTTAGAGTGGTTGTTTGAATTTTCAGTGGTAGCTTGGGCATATGATTTAGAGGGACCTGTAGATGAATTTGAAGTAGCGTTTACAATATTTGGTTTAACATAAGTTGATTGAGAGAAAGTGTTTTTTTTTTTGATTGTAGAGAAGATTGGAATTCCTCGTGAGTTGGGCAACCCCGGTAATTTGCTGGATGATCGCCACAGCAAAGGGCACATTTTGCTGGAAGACTCTGGGATTTATTGCATGAAGTGGACAGGTGGTTATCACCACAACGAACGCATCTTGGGGGGTGGTTGCAATAAGATTTGATGTGTTCAAACTTTTGACAGCGGAGGCATTGTATTGTTAATTTGTTGACACGAGGTTCTTCGATTTTAATTTTTGTGTAGTACAAAAAACTGATTGAAAATATGTCTTTATTATTGATGGCTGGCTGCAAGTCAATAAAGAAGAGCGGGAGTGGAAGTTTTGTGTTTCGTTGGAGAACATTGGTGATATTTCTGGTTGTATGACCGTGAGCAAGTAATTCATTTTTAATCTCTTCTATTGGTGTAGTGTGGTGGAGATTTCTCAGTATTACGCGATACGCCCTATCTTGTTTCAGTTGGTATGTATGGAAATCTGCTTTGGACTCTTGCAGAAATTTGATAACCGAGCGGTACGAGTTTGCTGAAGTAGTGGAAATTTTTACGCCATTAGATGAGCTTTTGCATGAGAAATGTTCACCTTTGGTTAACTTTTTGATGGAGTTACAGAAAGTATTGAAGTCATTAACTACGCGAATGAATATTGGTGGATGTGGCTTGATAACAGGTGTGGTTGTTTCAGGTTCTAAATCCATCTCGGTTGATTGGTTGTCGTTTTGTTTTTCCAAGGGCTCGGTGTAATTTGCAAACAGTGAGAATCGATTTGATGAATCAAAAGTTTTACTTTGTTGTGTAGGAGAGCTAGGTGAGTGGGGCAGTGAATGTTTACCATTTCTATTTTTATTTATTTTCACAGTGAACCCGTCAGTTTGGTCGGATATTTGTTGAGAAGTTACATTATTATTTGACACACTCTGTAGACGAGATTTCTGTATAATTAATGGTAGGACGGAATTAGGTTGTTGATTATTTTTCATGGTGTATGACGACGGTACGTTTTACCGTTAGATAACGGAGAAAACCAGATAAGGCTGATCGAGCGGGACTGCGGCCGCCCGACGGCCGGCCGTACTATTTTGGTATAACCGTGGCGATAATTAGGTTGTAATAAAGTTTGTTACCGAAATATGGACCGGAGACGCTCCTTTTTGATGGCTTGAATTTTGGTTTGGCAAGTCAGAATTGACACTTTGTTGAACTCGTAGAATGTTTTTTTTTTTTAAAAAACGAACTATAATTTTGTAAGTTATTACGAAAAAAAAAATAAACAGCGAGACGCGATGTTTCATTATCAACGGTCGTGACCGAACTGTGTAAAAACAATTAAAATTATTTTAACACATAAAAGATTTAACTTTTGCAGTATGATAGGTAAATATATTAATTTTTATTGCTTTTTAATTATCATTAGACCTAAGGGTCAATAACAATCGTGTTAACTCAACATCCAAGTAGGGAAAATCGTTTTTTAAAGCTACCGTGATACTTCTTAAATCGAAATTCTTCGACCTCTGGACTGTAATTACTTCGTTTATCTTTGATTCGCTTTTTATCGGCAAATGGTATTTTTTTTTCTTTACATCTTCCAACAATTTAATATAATTTTGCTTGTAGTTTAATTTATAAAAGTTCTAGAAAAAAAGTAAGTACACTAATGATCATTATTCAATGAACAAAAATAATTTTTAACCCAAATCATTAATTAGATATAAAACAAAAAAAAAAAAATGTTTTTTTTTTATTTACAAAATAAATTACAATAACAATATTTTTCCTGACTAAATGTTTATACCAGATGATGTTGGATGATTTAATGGTTAAGGAGAGTGGCACTGGACAGTTTAGGGTTGTATTGCTGCAAATATAATATTACTATGTAAAGAGAACGTTGTTCCTGAACGATCGACTGATTGACAAAGAATCAACGTACAGCTTAAACCATAATAGAAAATAGAGACTTTAAATTACTTTTGTTGCATAATGTAAGTGCTCACTAAGAAAGGATTTTACAAATTTCTCATTCTAAAGATGTGCTTTTACAAGGATTATTAGATATTTAGATTCACGATGGAAATTTTCCCTTAAACCCCCCGTATAAGTGTCTGATAAGTGGTAGGTTCCAGAATCAAGAAAATATAATAGGAATATTATTAATTGTATGGAGTCAAATAAAAATCGAAAGATTTTGACGATTCAGAGAAAGTTTAGAAATGTAGATAATAGATTAAATCTGTTATTTTAGGTTGGCTAACAGTTGTTAACATAATAACTGCATATTTGTTTATTTCTGAAAGCAAATGGTTACTCGAAAGAAAAAAGTTACTTATTACTATCGGCCGATTTAAAATTAAATCTTTTCTTTTATTCTATTTTTTTTCAAAGTACATTTACATATTTTAATTTTGAATATTATTACACCGAATATTAAATAACGAATTGAAGAAAGTTTGAATCATTTAAAAGTCGGCTTTTTTATGGACAATAAAGTGCACTGATTCAGCTAGTATATTATATCGTATATACAATATACCTATATTTAAAGTATTTCTTATTTAAAACGCGAAACAATAAAATGACTACGGATAATCATTGGCGTAAATAGGCCATAGGGGAGGGGGAATTACTAATTAACCCCATTTCAAAATGTTACTACTTAATATTTATAGTACTAAGAATAATTATTTTTTAGAAAATATTAGGGGTATTTGCGCATATGATTCTTATAATGTATTATGACAACTCAATAACTAAGTAATCTTAGAATTAATAGAAATAGTAGTTTTTCTAATAATATACAAACTTTAAGTTTTAAAGCATTTATTTCTTCAATACTTTTTGTTAAATCATTCGTATTTTGTTCAATGTCGATAAATTTATCCCTTATATTTGTAAGTTTACACTCCCATTCCATTTTATAATTTTGTGTATCACTAATGTCTTTGTCTATTTTTTTACATTTCTGTAACGTTAATTTTAAAAATATGATATAATTTTATTATTTATTGGTACATTTTTTTTTCAAGTAATGAGCATTTATTATGCATAATGTATAATAGATAACTATAATATAGATAATAATATACTTAAATACATATATGGAAACATAACTATAACAGTATAACCTAATATTATTAACTTAAATTTTTTCTACTTAATTATATTAAACTAAATATTTATTTTTACCTAAATACTCGTATTTACACTATTTAAACTATTTACTATTACTTATAAATATTTCATTTTTCTTTTTATTGATTTAAAAAGTCTCTAGGCCAGTTTCTTTTTAGTCTTTGGATTTCTAGGGATAGTTGAGAAGGAAATTTGGGAAATAAGAAGATTTTTATTGTTTGATAACTTGTGAAATCTGTTGTAGTACTGATGCGTTAAATTTTTAGAGTTGTGATATGTAGATCATTGTGCAGGCTTAGATTAGTGACGTACCAGGGACATCCAGAGATTACTCGTAAGCTAATCAACTGAAATATCTCCAGTGGACAAATGTTCGATGGTTTAGCTTGTCCCCAGCTTTGGATGTCGTATAACCAAATGGTATAGATTAATATTTATTATGTTCTGGGCAGAGTATTGATTTTACTTTACGTGTTTTATATTATTTTTTGTGTCTCTTTTGTAAACTTTTTATAATAAAAAAATGATTAGATTTTCTACTTCGATATTTTTTATTGTTTTTTTGTAGGAAAGTCAATGTAGTTGGTACTTGTGAGACTTAGGTAGGTTAAAATTAAAAATTCACCTTACCAAATAACCGGGGGAAAAAATAATGGAATTTTTACGCAAAATCAGTTTTTAAGAAAATCGATTTTGTTTTGACTCAAAAATGAATAACAATAGGTACTTAACATTTTTACTGAATATTCGTATTAGCATTTACTCAACATGAAACATTTTAAAATATTTTGACTCTTTTTGTGCAATTTAGAGATATTTGATACTTTTGAGATTTTTAATATTTATAAAATAGTTTGTATAACTAAGGCCTGAAAAATTAATACAAGTTTCTCATGAGTAGATCTTACTAAACACAAAAATATAAAAAAATAAAAAGATACAATTTTTTTTTTATAATCATTAGAAGTCCAAATTTTAACGAATATTTAAACAAAGAATAACAATCTGACATAACATTTTAATTCAAAAATAATTCTTTAGACATGAAATTTTTACATATATTATTATATTTCACTATACAGTATACGAAATGATATTTTAAAAATATTAATAATTAATTTTTGATTAAACTATTGCCTATTTATAGTTTATACCGTATTACTAATTGTAAAATAAATGACTATAATAGCAATATAAATATAAATTATAATATAAATACATATACAACGATTTATGATTTATCGCATTGAATTCAAATTTAACACATTCATTACACTAATCAACTTATACAAGGTACACCCGACGTCTACTGTACAGATAAACAGCTAACTATTTTTTTCTATTAACAACTTTGTTTGATATCGAACTGCCATTAAATACATTTATGTTTATTAAATTCCTATGTTCTACTGTTCAATTTGAGGACAATAGACATACGATACATCATACATCTCATATAGATATCTAAATTAAATGATTATTATAGATAATAATAAGTAGAGTTACAATTTTAATTTTTCTTATCATTATTTGCATGTCATCGAGGATTTTCAACAATTTTTGTTTAGTATCATTTTTAACGCTTGAACGAATATTCTTAATGGCGAATGTGTTGTAAATTGTTTCCCGTCTCGATATGCATTTTTCCAAATCTGTCATTATTTTGTCCAATATTTTTTTTAATCTACTTTCCGTTATCTACAAACAAAATAATACGAATTAATGATCATTATAATGTATATAGTACACAAGTGAAAACGATAAAAACTAAATAATAAACTTAATATCTTAATTTAACCAAAAAGTTACTAATGTATCACCTATATGAAATTATTATGATAGTATAACTGTCGGTTACATACCTGCATTTTATGTATTTCCTTTTTTGTAGCATCAATGTCTCCAAAAATACCTTGTTTATTCTTGAGTTCTATTTTCATTTCGACAAGCGACTGAACTTTAGCGTCCCACGATTTACTTTCGCGTTGTTTCTCAATGTATGTTTTTTTCATTTCGTTCAATTCATTTTTCAACAATTTCAAATGGTCCATGTATTCCAAACACTGTATTTCATTTTCCTATAGAATATTTTCGATTGTTTTATACTTAATTATTGTAACATGATATTATGTATGCTAAAAATAAAAAGTATTAAGCAAATGAAATACAATGTGGGTATACACGATACTTTGTATATTTAGTATATTATATACAATATTTGATAATTATTTCAAATAATAACTTATAACTAAAATTAGATTTTTTGACAGTTCGTTTTCTACAGCCGTGTTCAACGCTTGCACTCTGCGATATTGTTTTATAGCTTTCGATAGCATATACCTACTTCACGGCTGGCGATACTAGGTAATATGATTCAATACTCATTTAATCACTTTACATAAGTACGCCTTCTATTCATTGTCAACATGAATAAATCCTCGTCGGGCAATCCGCCCAAAAACAAAACCTCTCCACTTATTAAACTTCTCTCCTCCAACATATCTAAAATACATAGCGCATTGTCTACATAACAATATGATAATTCATCACAATCTAACAAATTCAACGCAAAAATAGCCTCTACTTCACGCGAAAAATATATTCGATTATCAAACTCGTCTATATCAACCAGTCCGCACACAACTCTCCGTCTAATAATACACACCTGACTACCGTTTTCCACTCCATCGATAACACATCAGTCTCTGCACTATCGCAACTCAATTAACCCACACTAATGACTTAATCATCAATCGAACACCCAATTAAACCTTTCTTTATCTACACAAATACCAACATGAACTTTGATACGGTGGCCACCACAGAAAACACTCCGAACAGAGAGCAAGCGATAGTGTTTAATTTTATTGACGGAATATCTCAAATAGAATACATAATTGCTATCGGTAAAATAGTCAAACCTACTAACATTACTTTTGTATCGCAAATTTTCAACCATCGTTTTTGTATTTTTTTATCCAGTAAACAAGTTCTGGATAATTTAATGCAGCAAACTCAATCAATTAAAATTAATGAATAAATAATCCAAATACGCAGACTGATTAACCCGGCTAAACGCATTATTATAGCTAATGTATGCCCGTCTATTCCCAACCGAGCAATATTAGACGCATTAAAACATATAAATATAAACCTTATCTCCCAAATTAACTATTTAAAAGTCAGGATCAACATGGAAGACAGAATATATCATGAGCTTTCGCCGACAAATGTACATCAATCACGAAAAACTAAACTGCTTAGCTCAATGCTAATCACCCTAAACGACAATCAATTTAGAGTCTTCTCTACAGTTAACAATTTGACTTATTTCCTATGCAAAGCTGTTGATGACATATCCAATAACTGTAAAAAAAAAACTGCTGGTAAATAAATAACTTTTATATGGATTTCCGAGTACAGAAACATAGTAGGTATCAAAAAAGCTGACTAGGTCGCAAAACTCTCATACAACTCACCTAAAGCCATCAATATTCCAGGACTCTCATACACCGACGCAAAAAAATTCATAAAAAATCACACTGCCAAAGTGTGGCAACAACATTTGTCAAAACAAACGACTAAACTTAATGAAATCAAAATGTCAATACTCCTATGACCTACACCGTCAGATTGCTCCAGATACAAGAAACAATTATTAATCATCTGAGAATAGGTCACACCTCACTTACCCATCGCCATCTAATGACAAGAGACGATCCATCCAAATGCTCTACTTGTGAGGTCCAATTAACTACAAAGCACATCCTTATCGAATGCACAAATCATCAAAAACATCAAGAGAAAAACCTCTGCTCCAAACATCTCTAAGAAATTCTCAATCCGGATCCTACTACAATTGTTAATCTATTTATGTTTTTAAAAAAATTTAATTTGTATAACGAAATTTAAATTTTTCTAATTATAAGTTATATGTATGTACCTAAAATACTCTAATACTATGTTATAATATGTCACTGTCAGATCAATGGCCAGAGCCGCCACGGTATTTTATATTTAATAAAAAAAGATTTTTTGAAGGATAAATATATATATATATATATAATGATATTTATTTTAATTAATAATAAATATAAATCTAAATAGTAAACACGTGTCATAAATAATAATGTAATACTTAATTTAGTTTTCGCATAAATTGCATTAGCACCTTTAATTCAACCAAAGCAGTACTTTCTATCCATTCATTTTCATTCAAAAGTTTAGTACTTTTGCTTTTATTTTTGCCAAAAACATCATTATACATCGTAACTTTATTTCTCATGTACACAAGTGTTCGTTTATATTCATCGATTTCTTTAGATAAAGAAAGAATTTCGTGATCGAGTTTTCTACTTTTTATAATATTTTGTGTATCGTCTAAAACATATCATGAATTTATTTTAAAAATTTATCCATACAATGATTTAATTGCGTACCTGTTTGTATGGCAATTATTACCTATATAATGTCATAATGTATATTGTATTGAAACTATTATTACATATGTATTTTGTTATATTTTTTATTGAAATAAGTTATTATTTACCTCAAATAATAGCTATTAAGAAATTCAAGCATAACCCAACTCTGAGTCTGACTCATTCGGATAACGGAGATTTCTAGGGGCCCTTGGATATTTTTAAATATTGGATGCTCATAAACAAATGGGAAATTGTATATTTAAATCACTTATGAGTTATGAGTTTCAAATTATTTTTGAACTAACGACAATTGCCTAACTTTTAATATATTTATTTTATATTAAGTACTACATAATATATTACTTTACATATTTTATACTAAAAATTAAATATTTATTATATATGTATTCAAGATATATAATATATTATATTATATTAAATTGCTGCTATATTTTATACTGACGATATTTTTCCCGTGCGATATTTTGTTAGTAATTCCTCGAAATCTAATGTACAGCAGAGTAGTACCCACTTTTCCACCTTTTTAGTATTTTATTTTATCAAAATTATTATTGTATTACAACATAACATATACTTATTTATATAATAATTAAATACTTACATTCACGCAACATATTAAGTTCAACGATTTGTTTATTTTTTTCACCCAATAATTGTACATTTTTATTTTGATTTTGAATGCAATGTTGTTTTATGACATTGGTTTCATTTTTTACATCATTAATTTTACTTTTGACATGGTCAATTTGCATTTGTGGAGTCATATCATCACCAACCTGAAATGAAATCAATGTCAACCCGGATGTCAATCATGTTAAAATATTAATTTAACTAAATATTGTTAACTTGCCTCATGTTTTTTTTTCAAAGATTTCAATTCTTTAAATTCTGATTCAATCATATTTGATTTTATTTTAATATCTGTGTATAGTTTCTTCAGTTCAGAGTCCAATGTAGAAATGTACAAATCTTGCTTGTTAAGATCTATGGTGAGTTCTTTGATTTGTCTTTCTAAATTATAAGTTGTAGTTTGATATTGTTTTAGTTTTATTTGATCTAGACATACATCGTTCTCAATCTTAACTAACATTGATTCCTATATTTATAATATTAAATATATTTTGATTAAACATTATTATTTTCAAGAAAAAACATATTACGTTTAACATAATATTATAATATTACATTCTCATTATTTTTTTTTTTAAGTTCTAAAATATTGCTATTCATTTTTTGACAATAACTATCGGTAATTGATTCATTATTAAATTCCTCTAAAATTTTATCTTCGTATATTAATTTTTGGTTTGATATAGAGTTTTGTAAACGTAATAATTTATATAATTCATTTTGAACAGATTTTTGTTCCTGTAATAAGGCGTTTTTTTATTTGTATTCAACATTTTGAATGATTTATGAAAACATACAAATATCACTTCATTTAAATTTTGATTTTGTATTTCTGTCATTTTTAATATATTACAATACTTATCCCTCAAATAATTAAAGTTGTCTAAACATGTTTTAAACCCATTTTGTAAATTTATTTGATTTTGTGTACATTTATTAAAAAAGTGGAGTAGTTCATCGTTTTTGTTGCATTGAACTTGTGAACTGCGTTTGTAACTGTAATATTCTGTTAATAATATATGATATTTATTTTTCTCTTCTCTACAAAATTAAAACAACGCGTATATAATATTAGGTACTTGTACAATTTATATATTATTATTTATTATATATAGTAGTAATTACTGTAATTCTTTTATTTTTTTCTGAGAAGATTTTTCACATTGTTGAATACATATTATAACTTCATTCCATAACAACGTGTATTTGGCAATATCTGCATTAATAGTATCAAGACCTATTGAATTGTCCATAACTTTTTGTCTCAGTAGTTCGCTTTCATTATACTTTGACTCTGCTTGTTCACCTAATTGTTTAATAAGATCTTCCAATCGAAGATTTTCTTGATTTAAAGACAATAATAACAGATCCTAATCTTTATAAGACAAATTAAATTTTAAATTTATAAGTTTATATATTATATAACAAAATATATATGTATATCTATGTTTATATGTGTGTGTACACTATTAATACCACAGACTTAAAATTTCTCAATTTATGAAATGGCCTACATAAATCTATTTACGATACTTATAAATATTAAATCAATATTTTGAGAAAGATTGAGCTTGGTTCAGTTAACTTGTTTTAGAAATTCTGTAGAAAATAAATTTGGTCATTGATATATTATTCTGAGTTGTTATAATACTTAAGTGCTACAATTGTTGTTTCTCTAATATCCGCAATAATTTTACAGGTGATACAAGTTTAATTAGGTGATAAAAATTGTAATGGTGTATGTAGGTATTTTTGTAGCTCCAAAATTATTACACATTTGTGCTGTAGCCTATATTAATATATTATTCTATATAATATTAGTCATACTAGAAAAGTTAAAATTACAATATTGTAGTTGATGTACAAATGTACAAAACGTCAACATGTAATATAAATAGTAAATAATATTATGTAACTAAAAAATTGCTTATTTAATAAGCTCGTGAATTTCACATCTAGTGTGTAAAGTTTATTTATAATATAGTCAATTAGGTAGTTTTTTTAAAGATTAAGTAAACATCACCTGCTTTTGCTGGTTATTTAGTAATTTTTTCTTATACTGTTTTGCTTGAGATTTCGTTTGATTACACCTATTAAATGTAATTTCCTGTTCTTTTTCATACTTAGTAAGTTCGTTTAAAAATCCACGACTGCATTCTATCTGTCTTTTTAAAACCGAAACTAAACAGAAACAAATAAATTGTAAATACAAATTAAGAAATTTTTTTTAAAAGCGTACATTTTTTTTCTTTTTCTGCAGTTTTTGCGAAAATTTCTTGGTAACGTTGTATTTGTTGTTCAATACTTTTTTTTAATTTTTCGTTTGCTGTTTCCAATTCCTCTTTTTTTTGGTGGAAGTCGTTCAATAGATTTTGCTGTGCTGTAACTCGACATTTTATACTATTTATCCGACAAATGGCCGAAGACTTTTCTCTCTCTTTGGTTTTAACAACCATACTCTAAAGCATATATAACATATATTATTATAATTTATTTGCTAAAATATAAATTTAAAATATTTAAAAATGTTTTCTTTTAAATTGGTTATGATTATTTTTATAAAAATGTTAAGAAATGATCATTTATGTTTTTATGTGATTTAAGTACAGAGTTATTTTCATGACTCACGAGTAGGACGTTTAAATTATTCTTACAAGAGTTAGTATTTCTTTTTTAATGTTTTCCGCCTGTTTCAATAATTGTAATTTCAATATATTTTGAATTTTCGCCATAAGTGGGTTGTCCGATGCAAGTACGATTTGTTGGTTTTTTAATGTATTATTCGCCGATTGAGAGGTCGGGGTTTCATTATTTATACTTTCAAACTGTTTAAGGGTAATAATACTTTCAGAGCTATTTTTATATGTTTCTGTCCCTAAAACATATGATAAGTAATTATTTCAAATTTTTTTTCTATTTAAACGGTTAATTACTAGAATTTTTTAATTTATTATTCATAGACTTAGGAGTCGTTGTTTCACTATTTACACTTTCAAATTCCTTAAGAGTGATATTACTTACAGAGCTGTTTATACATGTTTTTGTATCTGTTCCTAAAACATGTAAAAAATAATTTCTAATATTTTTTTCTATCAAACGGTTGTATGCTATAATAAAGAACCTGGTTATAATAAT